>CM019168.2:11647906-11680973 GCA_009739505.2 Apolygus lucorum | reverse complement strand
TAGTGTGGCGGACAGCGATCTTCCATGCGTCTTCATGTCGTGGACGTGCGTGGGTACTTGAAGTTACTTCCATCTACCGTAAAACTACGCAGTGACCGTAACAGTGTTTCGCGTGTGAAACCTACCTTTTCATGGATGCGTTATTTTAACCTGTTATAGATGAATATTCGAACGTTCTTTTTCTTCTCTCGAAATTGTGTCTCCCGTTTTCCATACTGTGCCCCCTTTTAGTCAATTGCCAGTATTACGATTTCAAATAATTATTTTCATATTGTATATAATACAGTTTTCTAAAGTTGTCGCCGAATCACGTCGTTTGTGTCAAGTCCCCCAAACAGCTCCAAATTGGTGACCCCGACTGCTTTGATCGACTCGGCGACGGCGGCCCTGCAGCTTACGCACTTGCAGCTTGCAGACAACGCGACCACGTGTTCGAGCACTTCGCTTGAAGTCGAAAAATTCTATCAGCGAGTCATTCAAGTCGCATCAACGGTAAGTCAAACCAATTGTTGACTAGTTTCACGCCGTTATTATTCCGTTTGCTGGCCATGTCGACCGATCCACCAGGACCTGCTGTGAAGGTGGAAGAGGCGCCTGCTGTTTCGGCGGTAAAGATAGGGCCCCTGTGGAGGAAACAAGTTAAAATTTGGTTTGCCCAGGTGGAGGCACAATTTTATAATTCGCGGATCTCGTCGGAGCTGTCGAGATACAACCACATGTTAGCCAACATGGAATCAGATGTTGCCGAACGAATCTCCGATTTTTTTCTTGAAACCACTCACAGCTACTCCTTACTCGGACATCAAAGAACGTATTATAGCGGAGTTTGAGGAATCTGAGGGTAGGAAAGTCAACAAATTACTTTCAGAAATGGAATTGGGTGATAAGAGACCATCTGCGTTGCTTCGGGAGATGCGCAGCCTAGCGGGAGCTCAGATTAAGGATGATTTTTTTGCGTTCCATGTTCATACAGCGTCTTCCCACACATGCTCGTTCTATTTGGCGTCAAGTAATGACAATTTAGAATCGTTAGCTGTCATGGCAGATAAAATTATGGAATATTCCCCTACACCACAGGGTCATGTGTATGCAGCTCATTCTCGAGAGTCTAATCCTTCTACCGTGGATGAACGGCTAAGTAGGCTAGAGTCTATGATTGCTGACTTATCCTCCTCTTTTAAGCGCATGAGGGACTCTCGCTCTCGTTCCAGGTACCGAAGTGGGACTCCATCAAATAATCAGCAGTCTAGCAACAATTCTGGATTATGCACTTTTCATCAGAAATATAAGAAGAGGGCTCGCAAGTGCGTTCCCCCTTGCACTTGGAAAGATATGGGTTCGGGAAACTAGGTACACCAGCTGTCCTAGCGGCAGACAGTGTGGGTGGTACTTCCAGCCGCTTGTTCATTTTCGATAAAAATACGAATTGTAAATACCTTGTAGATACTGGGGCTGATGTCAGCGTCCTTCCAGCCTCCGCTCAAACTTGTCGCCAGCAACCTACACGTTTCCTTTATGCTGCCAATGGTACACCTATAGCTTCCTATGGTGAAAAATTGATCCAGTTGGACTTGGGATTTCGTCGCAATTTCTGTTGGGCTTTTCTGGTGGCAAATGTACAGCAACCGATAATTGGTGCCGATTTTTTGGAGCACTTTTCATTGCTGGTCGATTTGAAAAACAAGCGCCTTGTGGATACTCACACTCTTCTACGTGTTCCTGGGCTCACAAAACACAGTGATCAGCTACCATCCATGTGATAAATCCTAGTCATGAATATAATTTAATTCTTAAAAATTCCCGAACCTTCTAAGAGATAATCCATCTTTCACACGCCTCTCATCTCTGATTTCCAGCATATGATTCCGACTGCTGGACCTCCTGTCGTCTCAAAAGCAAGAAGGACTGCCTCCTGACAAGTTGAAACAAGCGAAACTAGAATTTCAACGGATGATCGATATGGGGATCTGCAGAGCTTCGAAGAGCGCCTGGGCAAGCCCTCTCCATCTCGTGCCCAAGAAAGATGGGTCGTGGCGCCCTTGCGGAGATTTCCGCGCTCTAAACGCAGCTACGGTTCCGGATCGGTACCCGATTCCACACATCCAAGACTTCAATTGCCAGTTGGCAGGTAAGAAGCTGTTCACCAAAATTGATCTGGTTAGAGCATTTTCATCATATCTCCAGTCGATCCGAATGACGTTCATAAAACGGCAGTAATCACTCCGTTTGGATTATTTGAGTTTATTCGCATGCCATTCGGCTTAAGGAATGCTGGTCAGTCGTTTCAACGATTTATTCACTCTGTCATTGGGGATTTTGAATTCGCCTATGCATTTCTCGACGATTTACTCGTTGCATTCCTCTTCTAAACAGGAGCACCTTCAACATCTTCACATGGTTTTTGAGCGTCTTAATACATTTGGTGTTAATATCAACCTGGAGAAATGTGTTTTCGGAGTTGAGGAGGTAGAATTATTTGGGCTATTCTGTTTCTGCTGGAGGTATTAAGCCATTGCCTGCCAGAGTTTCAGCTATAAAAGAGTTTCCGCAGCCTGACACCATAGCACAACTACGTCGATATTTAGGACTTCTCAACTTTTATCGCCGCTCAATTCCTAAAGCTGCTCTGACTCAACAAATTCTGTACAATTTATGCAAGGATACCAGGAAAAAATGATAAGCGTCCTATCCAATGGACACCAGAGGCCATTCAAGCTTTTCATAAAACCAAAGAGGAACTAGCTAATGCTGTGCTTTTAGCGCATCCTTGTCCTGATTCACAACTAATTCTCATGTTTGATGCTTCAGATTTTGGAATGGGTGCGTCGCTGCATCAAATCAAGAATGGAGAAGCTGAACCGTTGGCGTTCTTCTCGAGGTCACTCTCTGAGACTCAGAAGCGGTACTCCACGTATGATAGAGAGTTGCTCGCCTGCTACTCTTCGGTCAGGTATTTTCGTCATATGTTAGAGGGGCGCACTTTCACTATGATAACTGATCATCGTCCATTGGTATTTGCTTTCCGCCAACGCGCAGACAAAGCTTCACCTCGTCAGATGCGCCAATTAGATTTCGTTGCACAATTCTCCACTGATATTCGGTATATTGCTGGTAAGGAGAATGTGGCGGCCGATTTTTTTTCTCGTATTGCATCTGTAGCTGTTCCATGTTCAATTGAATATCAAGAGCTGGCCCAAGCACAAAAAGGCGATACAGAACTAGAGGCTTTGTCAACATCGTCATCTCTGCAATTCCGTTCCATTACACTTCCATCTGGTGATAGCTTAATAGTGGACGAGTCTACGGGCAAGCTCAGGCCTTATGTTCCTGAAAGTTTTCGTCGCAGGGCGTTTGAAGCAGTGCATAACCTTGCGCACCCAGGTCTGAAGGCGACAGCTGAGATGGTCAAGCAGCGTTTCATATGGCCTTCCCTGGCGAAGGATGTTAAGTTATGGGCTCGTTCGTGTATTCCTTGCCAACGAAGCAAAATACATCGCCATACCACTAGCTCAATAGGACAGTACACTCCAGTCGAGAAGCGTTTCTCTCACATAAACATCGATTTTGTGGGACCATTACCTCCATCGCAAGGATTCACCTATTTACTTACGATGATCGATAGATATAGTAGGTGGCCTGAGGTTGTTCCCGTCATGGATTGTACCGCAGAGACAGCGGCATATGCGACCCTTCATGCCTGGATTGCGAGATTTGGCGTACCTGAATTCATCACTTCCGATAGAGGTCGGCATTTTGATTGTGCTCTGTTCAAGACTTTAACTACTGCGCTGGGTATCCATCATATCAAGACCTCAGCGTACCACCGTGTGCTAACGGTCGGATAGAACGGTTTCACCGGGTTTTGAAAGGTGCACTCAAAGCTCAGATGACGGACGACTGGGTGGGAAAGTTGCCAACAGTTCTATTGGGATTAAGGTCGTATATTATGCCCACATGTGGGGCAACGCCGGCTGAAATGTTGTATGGTGAACCTATCAGACTCCCTGCAGAATTGCTGCACTCAACTTCTGGAAACAATGCTCTGAATACTGACTCATCAGGTTTTGTGTCTCGTCTTAGGGAAAACCTTCGTAATCTTCAGCCAGTTCCAGTCGAGCATCATGGGACCCACAACATTTTTGTTCATCCTGATATGAAAACCTCAACTCATGTCTTCCTTCGAAGGGATAGCACTCGTAAGCCATTGCAACCCGTATACGATGGACCATTTAAAGTCACCAAGAGGCGAGACAAAACATATGAGATTGAGACGTCACGTGGCAGGCTCAGTGTGTCGATAGATAGGATTAAACCTGCCTATCTGCTCAACGAAGACATCGAACCCAGTAACAGTCCTGAAGTCCCAGCACAGCCAGTACTCACCACACGCGCTGGAAGAGCTGTGCGGCGTCCAGCCAGGTTTTTACAGTGACGTTGCCACTGGGGGGAGATTATGTGGCGGACAGCGATCTTCCATGCGTCTTCATGTCGTGAACGTGCGTGGGTACTTAAAGTTACTTCCTTCTACCGTAAAACTACGCAGTGACCGTAACAGTGTTTCGCGTGTGAAACCTACCTTTTCATGGATGCGTTAATTTAACCTGTTATAGATGAATATTCGAACGTTCTTTTTCTTCTCTCGAAATTGTGTCTCCCGTTTTCCATACTGTGCCCCCTTTTAGTCAATTGCCAGTATTACGATTTCAAATAATTATTTTCATATTGTACATAATACAGTTTTCTAAAGTTGTCGCCGAATCACGTCGTTTGTGTCAAGTCCCCCAAACAGCTCCAAACTAGCAATATAAGTAATTTGGTTAGTATTTTGAGTGAGAAATAGTGGACCCCCCCTTCACCATAACACCCCCCTTCACCCCATAACATTCGCCATGACATGCGAGCCTCAAATTTGAAAGGCATTTTGAAATCCATGATCTACAATACCCAACGTGTGAATTCGATTCAAATCCCCCACCCCCACCACCACAACCACAACCATTGGTGCCAGTTCGGCACCAAAACGGTTCGAACGTTGTAGTCATATGTTTAAGTAGTCCGTAGTAATTCACATCCGTATTCAAGGCGAAACATACAAAACCCACGAATTACGTGGTTTCTGGTGTCCTGGCACCATGGTGGCACCACTGATGTGTTTCACGGAGGCACAAAGAATAACACTAGATTACAAAATTTAGGGGTGGTCTGGCTGCCTCGTTCTTTCACCACTTTTCTTATGGTATTTGGTGCGCTGAATCCGAATCTGACGTCAGTTTTTTTTTGTTTACGTCGGATTTTCAAGATATAGCTAGTTTTAAGATTTTTCTAGTTCTCACTTTTCTTCATTTTTTAGTGAAAACTCATCTTGCTCAAATCTCCTCAAAAGTACTCAGACTTATAGGAAATTTCAGTGTAGAACCCGAATATGTACTTAGTTTCTAAGTAAAACTGTGATAAACCCCCTATTTTCCACAAAACGTATCAAAAAACACCGGTTCTCAACGTTTTTTCTTCGGGTTTTCCCTTACATTTTGCCACTTGAAAAAAAAAGTAGGGCTAAAAAAAATTTTCTCGGGCCTTTACTTTGTAGGGGGGACACCCCAGAGGAGAATGAGACCAATCGCAGCCTCCTAAACCCATTAACATCAAAGGAATGAGCTTTTCATGGCACTGAGATGAAAATTTACAAAAACCGTTAATTAGTTTTTCGAGATAAGTATGTGCGTTCCTAAATCTGTTTTCCTCAAATGGATTTTCCTTTCTTCTACATTTTTTATGCTTGTCACCTATTAAGAGTAAGATCGAAAATAGGTACTCAAAGGGGGAGTTAATCATAATTGGGAAACTCTTGTTTTGTTGAGTGATTTTAATTCAGTTTTACAAACGAAACACAATAAACTGCAGAATAGTTAACGGTGTAAATCTGTTTCACGAAGGCTCAGATGAATCAAAAGTTGGTAAAATGTTTGGTTATTCCTCCACCTCAGAGGTTCTACCAAGATATGAAAACCATGGAAGAACGTTACAAAGGGTATTGGGAAGTTCACATGATGGCGGACTAATGTTGGACCTTAAAAAGAGATTTACCTCAGGCGGCGAAGTTTTCTCTACATGATGAAACCGGCGATGAAACCTCTGAGGTGGAGGAATAACCAAACATTTTACCAACTTTTGATTCATCTGAGCCTTCATGAAACAGATTCACACCGTTAACTTTTCTGCAGTTTATTGTGTTTCGTTTGTAAAACTGAATTAAAATCACTTAACAAAACAAGAGTTTCCCAATTATGATTTACTCCCCCTTTGAGTACCTATTTTCGATCTTACTCTTAATAGGTGACAAGCATAAAAATGTAGAAGAAAGGAAAATCCATTTGAGGAAAACAGATTTAGGAACGCACATACTTATCTCGAAAAACTAATTAACGGTTTTTGTGAATTTTCATCTCAGTGCCATGAAAAAGCTCATTCCTTCGATGTTAATGGGTTTAGGAGGCTGCGATTGGTCTCATTCTCCTCTGGGGTGTCCCCCCTACAAAGTAAAAGCCCGAGAAAATTTTTTTTAGCCCTATTTTTTTTTTTTTTTTTCAAGTGGCAAAATGTAAGGGAAAACCCGAAGAAAAAACGTTGAGAACCGGTGTTTTTTGATACGTTTTGTGGGAAATAGGGGGTTTATCACAGTTTTACTTAGAAACTAAGTACATATTCGGGTTTTACATGAAATTTCCTATAAGTCTGAGTACTTTTTGAGGAGATTTGAGCAAGATGAGTTTTCACTAAAAAATGAAGAAAAGTGAGAACTAGAAAAATCTTAAAACTAGCTATATCTTGAAAATCCGACGTGAACAAAAAAAACTGACGTCAGATTCGAATTCAGCGCACCAAATACCATAAGAAAAGTGGTGAAAGAACGAGGCAGCCAGTCCACCCCTAAATTTTGTAATCCAGTGTAATTCATCAAACTACAAAGTAATATTGAGATATTTCCCTCAATTTCAGACAACAACATTGGGTAAAATTAGTGAGCTATGAAGCTAGGTACTGAATTACTGAAAATTCGGATATTTTGAGAATATTATCCTCCACTCACCTCCTCTCCATGCTAATTTTGATACTCAGGCAAAATAGTATGCAACTAGGAAGTTACCTGAGTCGAACAAAAAAAGAAATAAGCAATTCGGTTGGAAATATAGGCCTGGGCAGAGTAAACATTATGTCCGAAAACGAACTTCACTTCATATAATTGGAAGCACCCGAAAAATTGAGGAGAAATTCATAAAATTCTTCACAATGATTTTTGTAAATGTGCGGAACAAAGTTTTGACATGGATATATTCATGTATTTCAGCTTGAGCTAAGTGAAAAAAAAAACGTTTTTTTGGTTCATTATTCTCAATAATCCAAATTGGACCAACAAAATTGTTCATCGATTTCTGGGGGAATTTTTGGTCATAACTTCCTTTTTAAACTTTCAATAGGTAGCTCACAAAAAATGTTTCGAAAAATTCAGCTCAGTCCATTAAATTTAAATTTCGTTACTCTAGCGACACCGTGGGACATCTGTGGAACTCCTACGATTTTTTAGTTGCAGCAGTGACACCAATGGGGGAGACCTTATTGGTCTGGTTTCACCAATGGTACCATGGCCAAAGGTGTGTATATGATGATAGACTCAACAAAATTATCTATCAATCGATTGGAAATGAGGTCTTCAGAAATAAAACTCCTCTTTTGCCGAGCTTTCGGTGAATTTATACCTTTCTGAGGGCTCATAGGATCTGTTACCGTGTGAACATCACATCAACGTCAATCAACAAACCAGTAGTTATAGATGCCACCATTACTGGTGGGAAATTGAACTCGGAACTATTGCAGGTAAAGTGAAAACATGATTGGCGAGGGGGGTGGGGGATTTAAAACATAATTTTAGATAAAAATATTGAGTAGATATATCAGGAAGCACAGCCTTGGGAAAACAGTGTTAATTACATCCTTTGAGCTCTGAAGAAAGTGATAAATTCACCGAAAGCTCGGCAAAAGAGGAGTTTTATCTTTGAAGACCTCATTCCCAATCAATTTACACTAAGTATCCAATGTTTTTGCAAATTAATTATGTTCAGTAATCAAGATAGTAGAGGACTACAGAAAAATGTATTACAGACGAATAGACTTTGTTTCACATTTTCATAGCAATGTTCTCCAACTTTATAAAAAATGAAACTATAACAAGGTTTTATTGGAGGATGATGAATCAATAGAAGAAATTTAAATTTCAATCTTCCGGTGGAAGTTATAAGAAATTGGAATTGAGTTTTCAAAAAAAAGTTGCCTTTGAGGGTGTTTAGCCACCAGTGGTATTAATGGTTCATATCCTTACGCAACCTTAACCCTTAATGAAATATCGTCAAAATGTGGTGTCACTAGTGATACCATGGTCCAATTAGGGTTAATAAACCTTGGGAATCGAGAAATAAAATGTAACCCTCCTTCCGACCTAAAAAATTGATGGTTTACGTTTCAAGATAGTGGAATCCGAAAACCTTCGATGAAATTCGGTATATGGGCTCCATTTGGAGTCTAGTTGTGCCGCAAAGCTTTTGGTTGATGTCAGCCACTTCTCCTTCTCCTTCTTAGGGTTCCTCTCGTATGGGAGGTTGGAAATTGAAATGGCTATTTCATTTTTGTTTCTTGCAATCCGCGTCAACTCTTGACCATTACGTAGATTGCTGCTCCATGATTTTCTTCTTCTGCCTCTGCTTCGTCTTCCTTCTACCATCCCCTCCAAGATCAGCTTCACCATTTTATAATTTGTTCCCCGGAAATGTGACCCAGATATTCTAAATTTCTCTTCTGGTACCTATGTTTCAACTCCAAGGTCTTGCCCATTCTTCCAAGTACATTGGTCACTGTATCAGTCCAGGGAATTTTGAGCATTCTCCGGTAGCACCACATCTCCAAGGCATTGATGATTTTCTCTTTCTTCTTCAGAGTCCATGCTTCATCACCATACAGTAATGTGGAGAAAATATAACATTTTAACACCCGTGTTCTTGATGGCAGAATGATATCACGGTTACAAAGACATTTTTTCAGTTCGATGGATGCATTTCTGGCTATTTAAATTCTGCATCTAATTTCTTTCAGTCTTATCTGCATCTAATTGTCTTCAATCACTTCTAAGGTGTGAAAAATAAGGGTTGTAATTTTCAAAAGCGCTCTAGCTCGAAGATTCTCGTAATAGAGGTATTGTTTTTTACCAATATTAAATACTATTGTATTTTTGGAATCGACAGAGACCACCCAGAGCTCTGTAGGACAAACTGTTGGCACCCTATGAGGTGCTCTGCCCCAAGAGTTCTTTAGATCAGGAGACTTCATACTAACAGAAACAGAGTCGTCGAGAAAAGAAAGAACTTACGAGGACTAAACACTTTCAAATGTAGAGAACGCAGCGGAAAACTACTGGAAATCGATGCCTCTGCGCCCAATTCATGCCAGCCAAGGATTGAGCCTCACTCTCACTGACATGTCGCAGCTCAACGGTGTTCTCTTCAGATTTCCCAGCATACCACGTTTTCAATCCGATGCTTGGAACTAGAGGAACTAAAGTTCACGTACCAAGTTGGATTTGAATTCCTTCAACACAATTTCCATCAGAAACCTTTTCTCGTTCTCTCCAACTTGAAATTAGACGAGTTGGAAGTTATAGGCCAAGTGTTTCTCCCGTTTGCCCTCTTCACTATGTTGAAGGTGTGAAGTAAAAAAAAAATCAAAAAAAAAAAAAAAAAAAAAAAAATGCCTACGCGCATTAGTTGGGCACCTCCCACGAGTCACACCTTCCCTCTGAAATCTACGTTCAAAGTTGGAAGGGCGAAAAAGGTTGAGGACTTTTATTTTAGAATTTCACCCTTGAGTTCTCACCTTCACGTTCTCTACTCTTTCGCCTCTCTTGATTATAATTCATAACAAGTTTTTTTTTTTTTTTTTTTTACCCTCCCCTGTCGCGGTGTTTGAGAATAAAAACCTCTTCAGACTTAAAAAGGCTTTCTGGAAACAACTGTCAGGAAACGTGCTGGCCTCCTAACAGCTTTAAAATGAATCCCTCGTATATTCCACTTATGAGTGTAGGAGCGGAGGGCGTAAGTTGGACATTGATTTAGTGGTTCACGTTTCCCGGACTCGAGCTAACAGACGCTTTGGTACACAGACGTTGATCTAGTCGGTATACATGATTTGGAAAAAAGTACCTACCTACCAGTTTATTGTTGGTTTTTGTTGAGATGCAATTTTTTGGCTGATTACATCTTTGTATCTCAGACAGTTACGTAGAGGACAGAACATCAAACTCATACAGGGTGTTACATTTCGTGACGGTCACAGACCAGAAATTGATTCTAGAGCTCATTTTCACCACCAAAAAAAATACTCTTAATAACTTTTTCTAGTGGGGTTCGACGATGGGAGGCGGCGCAGTAAAGAGCGATGCCTCCAGAAATACCACAGATCGTCTTCGCCGGAACGCTGATTCCATTACAAAAAAAGTCTGCCAAGTGGGTGTGGCACATAGTTTCCTCGTATCCATTACCCAATTGTATAGCTGATAATATTGTTGGAAAATGTAGAAGTTATGGCAATTACAGGGATTTCACGTTTCCGAATGCGCACAAAATACTTTCGATTTGGGGGCGTCGAATTTCAACGAAATCAGATGGGAAGTGAAGAAGTTATGGCTATAACAAGGAAAAAATACACTTTTGCGCATGCGCAGGGGCTACTATCAGTTTGAGAGCAATGGTTTTCATAAAGAACCAATCACACGCCAACCTGCTTAATCCCTCAAAAATGTCATCGAAATCTAGTGAGATAGCAAGGATTTCACGTTTGCTCATGCGCTGCGGCTACTCTCAGTCTGGGGGTGATGATTTTTATAAGGGACCATCTACACTTCAGTCCGCAAAATCCCTGAAAATGCCATTGAAATCTGAAGATGTAGAAGTTATGGATGTGGCAAGGATTTCATGACAGACAGGCACGAAGCCAAAATTATTCAGGAAAGTCTGAAACGAAAAACGAGAGTGGAAATTTTGATTTTGGAGAACTTTTTTTTTCAACCTTGAAAAGTGAAAACAAGGCTACTTTGGTAGACTCGGAAGCAAAATTCACGTTTTTCCCCGATCAAACACAAATTACAGTGATAAGTCCCACTTTGAAAATACAAATTAATGGCTAAACCGTTGGAAAGCTGACAATTTGGCTCATATTTCAGGCCAACTGTCAAAAATTCACCTGCCGAACTACAGAACCTAGATGAATGTTTGAAAAAAGTCATAAATTTCAAGATTTTACCAATTTTTCGTTTCAAGTTCAATTTTCACTTAGAAAAAGTTTTTCTACTTAGAAAAAATATTTCTTTCTATCCAGGAAATATGCAATTTTACACTATTCTCAACTATGTAATCAGATTTTGAATTGTCCTTACAATTTGGGGAGTTATAGCCGTTTAAATGAGACAAAGTCGAAAACGCGAAAAAATCTTTAAAGTGGAATAAATCAAAAACGAAGCATCTAGAAAAATTACTTGTAGCCATTTTCTGTAGGAAATAAGCTTTAAAATCGATTTCTGGCCCGTGACGGTCACGAAATGTAACGCTCTGTATCGTAGCAACTTGCAAAGCATTCCGGGCAAAAGAGTGGTTCAATGGACACTAGGGCGACTTTTGGTGTATTATTTTCAATCACGAACCTTTGGAATGGAGCCAGAAAAAAATTGTATTCCTCCTCAAAATTTGCTGGTTCGAGGTATTAGAATTCAAAAACCGAATGAAAATTTTTCCGTCCACCCGCACTTTGTCCAGTTTCCTCGGACATATTTATTTGATGAACTTTGGTGTATCGGCTCCATTTGAGGTCTAGTTGAGACCCGATGGTTGTGTCAGGATTAAACATATTGTTTAGTAATGCATGCATTCCAGGGGAGGTCCCATTGGATAAGTATTGGATCAGTTTAACCAGTTTTTAAGCGATAAGGACTGTTTCTCTCGATGTAATTTATTTATTACTTTAGGGAAGAAATAGTGACCCCCCCCCCCCCCACCATTATAAACCATAACACTTCTAGCGGCATGATAGCCTCGAATCTGAAGAGCATTTTAAAATCCATGATCTACGATACCCAACATGCGAATTCGAGTTCACCCCCCCCCCCCCACCACTAATGGTGACAGTCTGGCACCAAAGCGGAAATACGACGTAACATTGAACTTTCATCTATTAGGTTTAGTAGGCAGTCCGTCGAATGTCACATCCGTATTCAAGGTGAAACACCAAAACACCCAGGAAATATGAGGTTTATGGTGCCCTGGCACCATGGTGGCACCACTTCTATTTCCATGGTGGTACAGAAAGTAATTCATGCAAATCCGAAGGTATAATGAGAATTTTTCCTCAATTTCAAAGCTTGGATACAATTAGTAAGCAGTAAACAGTAAAGGAACCGAAATATTGAAAAATTGGATATTTTGTGAATATTATCCCCCCACTCATCCATTCCTCTTGCAAATTTTGGTACTCTGGTGAAATCGTGTACAACTCGGAAGTTATTTTAGTCAAACAAAAAAAGAAACACACAAATCGGTTGAAAATTGAGGCCTGGGCAGAGTTTACAAGATTATGCCCGCAAAACGTACGTTTTTTAAGCATTAACCCCCCCTTCCCCCCCCTTAAAAGGCGAAATTCGAAATTCCAGCGCCTTAGTGCACAACTAGATAGTTTTCCGCGTCGAAGAAAAAAGAACCACGAAAATCGGTTGAGAACTAAGGCCTGGGTAGAATACACAAGATTATGCCCCAAAACACACTTTTTTAAGCATTAACCCCCCCCTTTTCCCCCTTAAAAGGCGAAATTCGAAATTCCAGCGACGTAGTGCACAACTAGATAGTTTTCCGCGTCGAAGAAAAAAAGAACCACGAAAATCGGTTGAGAACTAAGGCCTGGGTAGAATACACAAGATTATGCCCCAAAACACACTTTTTTAAGCATTAACCCCCCCTTTTCCCCCTTAAAAGGCGAAATTCGAAATTCCAGCGACGTAGTGCACAACTAGATAGTTTTCCGCGTCGAAGAAAAAAGAACCACGAAAATCGGTTGAGAACTAAGGCCTGGGCAGAATACACAAGATTATGCCCAAAAAACACACGTTTTTTTAGCATTAACCCCCCCTTTCCCCTCCTTAAAAGGCAAAATTCGAAATTCCCGGCGCCTTAGTGCACAACTAGATAGTTTTTCCCGCGTCGAACAAAAAAAGAACCACGAAAGGTTGAGAACTAAGGCCTGGGCAGAGTATACAAGATTTTGTTACACACACACATACACACACACACACAGACATACACCTATGGTTTTTTTCGCGGATTTGGATTCAGAATGTCTAAAACGGATTACTGTGTGGTTATTTTTTTTTCTGTTGAGTGTTGTCCTCCTTCACCCCAGATCGATCGCATAAGGACGCCCAAGTCTTACTGTGGGACGTCCTAAAAAGTGGAAGGAAACATTTTCAAAAACGTTCTAGCTCGAAAACTTTCAATTTACAGGTATTGTTTTTCTATAATTTGAAACTTTTACGATTTTCCATGGATCTAATGATAAGAAATCAAAGAGGATAATATTAATCCCCTAATTAATGGTTTTAAAATTCTTTTTTTTCATCAATTTGAGATGCTGTTCCATTTTTCATTAACAAATGACACCACCCAGACGATTAGGAATCGTTATATGCGCGTTTATTGATGAACAAATCGGAACACTTGGGTCCCTGTGAGCTAGCTGGTAACCAGTTCCAGAGGACCGACCACCTACCCCTGGTCCTAAGTAAGTGGACATTTCTTTCGCAAGTTTGGCTGTCTCTGTTATAGGTTGGACGAATGACGAGTCAGAAACACGAGTGTGAATCGCACATGAACGTTCTTTTACGGAAATGAGCCATAATTATAAGCTAGTTATAAATCGTCAATTTTTAAAAGATTCAAATTAATACTTCAAAAATGCAATTTAGGTTTTCTCCCTCTACTCACCACTGGTCAATACGAAAATGGGAAATACTCGTATGTATCCATCCCACGTCCATTCTGTTTTTATTGAACTGTTATTGCTGTGATGGAAAGAGTAGGGAGGGAACGGAAACGGACAAGCATTTTATAGTTTAGGCAGTTTATAGTTATTATATGATCCATTCAAGTTCGAATGACGGCAACCTTTTCTCCCTGCTTTATCAAGTTCTTTTATCGGACATTTGGGACTATTTCTTCCTCTCTTTGTTCCTCCTGTGTGGGAGGAGGAACTGTTGAATTAGAATGGATTGTTGGGGTCGATGGGGCTATTCTACTATCTACAGTCACTGCCTATCTTCCAGTATCTACACTTTAAAATATCGTGGATTGTTTAGTGGGGAATGAAATTAATATTTAGAACACAGTTACTCCTCCACTATTTGATAAATAGTATAATTTGATATGGATCAAGTTATTTAACCCTTAATGTACTCAGGTATATTTTCAGAAGTCCGATTTTATAGCTTTTTTTCAAAACCGATTGTTGGCTACCTTGATACTTCAATTATCGGTTCGGTAAAAAAAACAAAAAAAAACTGAAAACCATCGATTCCTGAGATAATATCGTGATAAATCAGACCCACTTCTACCACCAACCGGGGGACATTTTTCCGTTTTTTCAATTTATTTTTTATCATTTATTTATTATAAACGATAGAACATTTTTCATTCTCATATCATCATCAGTCCAAATTTTCAGGATTTAAGTAAAAACATGTAGGTAATTGGCTTGGAATACTAATAGTTTTTAATCCATTTTGTCTCACTTTGGTTCACAGCAAAAATATCAAAAATGACTTAGAATAATGTAATGTAGGTATTATTATGTATTATTATTATTGATATTATGTAGCTCTGATTCGGAAGATTCTCAAGATTAGGTCAAATAACACGATCTCGTTGAAAACTGCAAGAAAAGTGGTATGATGTTTAGCGTTCCTATTCCATTAAGAAAGAAAATTCACCCAGGGCCTGATGAGGTAAAACAACCTTCAACAAGTTCTTTTGAAGTTGCAGGACCTCTCACCTCTCACTCCACGAGACTTCGAGATTGTTGAGAACCAGGTAACCTCGATTGGCAATTCGTGTGCTCATGGGCAGTTAATGTCCTACGATCTTCCTAAATATGATGATCTTTGACGGTTTTTATTCCAATTAGAGTTGCCTTACTCCCGAAGATGTCCTCACTGCAGTCCTAGAATCAGACGGTAGAAATACGAGCTGGTTATTCCATCAGAATATTTCCAACTCTATTTCATGGTAACAGAGCGTTATTACTCTATTTCAATATATAAATGATAAATGTGATGAAATTTTGTAAAATGTATGTGTTTCTAATGAGGAATACGTTGTCACTAATAATTACGAATAATAAATCACTAAGCAATTGAATATTTATGTGTTATATTATTGATAATTTTGTCGAATTTATGTGAACCACCACCTATTTTATTACAATCTATGACCGGATCTGATCACTTCTACAGAATGGTGCGAAAATTAGCCTCTCACTCTTTGATTTATTTCTAAGAACGTCTTGGAACTAGGCAATGACCCGCACGACAGCTAGGACTTGAAGGAGGGGTAAACCTCGTGCGCCGTCTTCAAGACCTTCCCGGTGGGGCGCATCGAATTTCACTCTGGCCAAGTCCTGCTTACACTCCAGTTTGGACGATGTGATCAATATTTTCAACTATCCAGCATCGATTATGAAATAGGAGTGGCGTTGAATTTGCTTTATTACATAATTAGAGTGTAGATGATAATAATAATTTAATCATAAGTGGAGAAGCACAAAAATTACTATAATAATAACAAGTAGGTACACCTAAAAAATATTACAACTTAAAAATTAATATTATTATTTTACAAAGACGGGAAGAAGCAAAAATTGTGATTCCGGCCAGGATCGAACTGGCGACCTTCTGCGTGTAAAGCAGATGTGATAACCACTACACCACGGAACCCGGTTGGGAGCGCCAGACGGCGAATATATTCTCGCCCGTGATGTCAGCTGGTGCTCACCCCCGCTGTATTCAGGGTACTTGATTGTCTAGCTATGCCTACTTAATTCAGCATTATAGTGCATAATATTATAGTATTGGTAAATTGGAATACCGTTGATGTACATCGATTTTCAGCGAGTAAGAGAGAATTTCGCTTCTTCCGTCGTCTTCAGCAAATACTCACGATAAATAGTCCTTAAGAATGTACCAACTGATACTCGGTGGTTATGATTTTTAATCACACTCTTAGTGAGAGAATTTAATCTTATTCATAATCACAGAAACATACCTGATATTCTCGCGAATAAAAATCTTAATCATTTTCACGAGCACCAATTTTTTGCCCAACTCTGCATAGCCCGAAGTGTGGTGTCCTAACCGATGTTGGATTAAACGTTTTGGATTTGCAGAGTTGACAGAGGAACAAGTAAAGTAAACAGTACCCGAGTAATCCGTTGATTGATTCATTCTATCGCTGTTTTAATTTCATTTTTATTTTCGCTTTTTAATTTCATTCCCAATTCTACAAACCATAAGTTAGAAGGAGTTCCTTATTTATTTGTTATTTTGTCAACTTTGCCAATTATTGCATAAAGTTTGATGCCAGGAGTAATTGGATTTTCTTTTATCATATTCCCCACCTCTGGTATTCCAAACAGATTAAACGTGTAGGATTTGCAGAGTTGACAGAGGAACAAGTAAAGTAAACAGTACCCGAGTAATCCGTTGTTTGATTCATAGGTTTACCTACCTCTTTTATATCATTTACGAATCGTTCGTATTTAAATAAGTAGGGTACATACCTTTTTGTTACCTATTAATAAAATATATTAATACAGGTATTTAATACCTGTAGCTGAAAATGTTTTTGTCCATCCTTCCCGAGCGAGAATTTTTTTTTATTTTTATTTTCAACAACACCTAATAAAAATAACCACAAAGTCGTAATTTTTGATACAATATTTTGTAAATTGTTCACGGTGTATACTGCCTAAGTACCTACCGACCTGTTGTAAAATTTTTAAACGACTGTCACAGATCTTGCAATAGATCCATCCTAGTACAGCACTCTTTAAAAAGCTGTGAACTTCATTGCAACGATTAAAAAAGATGAAAAGATAAGTCAGCTCTATTGATCAGACTGCTGATCTGGCTCTCTTGAGTTCCTTCCAACCACTTTAAGGTAATCAAAGGGATGTTAAGCTCATTTTCAATGTACCATAACACTACATTTCCCGGTTGATGAGGTTGCCTAAACTCACTTTGAAACACTAAACTCACTTTGAAACACTCCCACTGGTCGAATAAGCACAGTGTACAGAAATTCAATACTCATTGTTGAACAGTGAGGGAGGAGGTAGCGCTAGAGCCACAAGCTTACATAGCTGAAACCCCCTGTAGCCCTGTCGTTAGTTGACCGGCGAACAGAATCATCAAAAAGCGCTCGAAACTTGACGAACTTTCTGGAGTATTCAGTACCTTTACCTACCATACCAACATACTGTATGAACTGGGTATGCTTTGTAGATCTTAGGAGTCAATACTTATGTTCTACTCGTCTCCACGAACTCATAGAGTACCCACAGGGCTACTGTTGGTTTTTTTTCGATTTTCAGTATACACTGGGTATGCTTTGAAGATCTTAGGAGTCAATACTTATGTTCTACTCGTCTCCATAAATTCATAGAGTACCCACATGGCTACTGCATTTCTGGGCACAACAAATATACGCACGTTTTCATTATATTATTACGCCATTAGCCCAGCGTGAATAGAACCCCCCCCCCCTCTATTGAACGTACTTTTCTCGGCGGCCACAGCTAGCTCAGTGGAGTGGGGCCATCGTCCTGTTGGTTACCTACCTATATTCCAGAATTTAATAGTTTGTTGGGCGCCACTCATCTGTTTATACTTTGAAACCCCTAGCAAGAGGAGGTGCCTAGGGTTATTGAAGGAGTTAGAATTACAACCCCAGATAGATGGTTTCAAAAAAAAAAAAAAAGATTCATTATACGGAAATTACCAATATTTATACCTGCTCCTGGTATCCCTACATTATGGCCTAAACAATACCCTATTATAATTGTCTAGTTATTTACCTATAGCTTATTCAAAATCTAGGCTTAGAAAATACGTGTCTGTAGTGGTGTAGGTAGGAGAGAAGCACCAGGTTGAAATTTGAAGTAGTAGAAAGGTCCAATACCAAAGAAAAGAGGGCCACAAGCAAAACAAAGAAGGCCCCAAAAGAACCCTAGAACGAAAGGTACAGATACTTTAAGAATAAAGGAAATATTTATAAGGAACAGACTCACTTCATAGGTGCAGATATGGTTAGGTATTATGGTTTCCATGAAATACAATATAGTGACTCCCTCGCTATTAACGAGAAAACCCCTTTTTTTTACTTTTTTTGAAATTTGGACCATTTTGGATTCTCCAAAATTTCTGGCTAACGAACTTGACCTTTCGTTTGTTGTTACGAATATTTTAGCGGAAACTAAAACAAATTGTCTAAATAATTACTCAAGTTATCGTGCGGAATGACACACTATATACCTATATATACGATTTTCGGAAAAACTTCAGGGATCGTTTCAGAATGTTCCAAAACGGACTTCAGTGAAACATTTTTTCGAAAAAGTCCATTCTAAAACGTCTGCCAAGTGGGTGTGGCACATAGCTTCCTCGTATCCATAACCCGATTATATACATGATCAGATGCCTAGTAGTTAATCTCAAAACACCAATCTCTAAGTACCTTCCACTACCCTCATAGGGGACCATCTACACGCTAATCTGGACAATCCTAGGAAATTTCATCAAATTCGGATGAAAAATTAAGTGAGTAGATGTATGTGATTGGATCAAAAAAATACTTAGCCTCGGCTGGGATTCGCACCCGCGACCCCTGGGGGACAGTTGAAGTTACGGCTGCTACAAGTAATTCACGTTTGCGCATGCGCAGTCGCTTCTATCAGTCCGGGGATGATGAATTTCATAGGGGACCATTTAAATACTAGTCTGTAACATCCCTGAAAATTTCAATGGAATCGGATAGAAAATGTAGAAGTTATGGCCGTTACAAGGAAATTCACGTTTGCGCATGCGCAGTTACTACTATCAGTCCGAAGGTGATGATTTTCATAGGGGACCATCTAAATACTGATTAGTAACATCCCTGAAAATTTCATTGGAATTGGATGGAAAATGTAGAAGTTATGGCCGTTACAAGGAATTCACGTTTGCGCATGCGCAGTCGCTTCTATCAGTCCGGGGATGATGATTTTCATAGGGGACCGTCTACATACCAACCCGCACAATCCCTGAAAATTTCATGGAAATCGGACAATAACTTCGTATAGTTATGCGCGTTACAAGGAATTCATGACAGACACACAGACACACAGACACACAGACAGACAGACAGACAGACACGGAACCAAAATTGTTCAGAAAGGTCTAAAACGTAAAACGCGAGCGGAAATTTTGATTTTGGAGAACTTTTTTTTTCGTCCTTGGAAAGTGAAAACAAAGCTTCCGCTACCTTGGTAGACTCGGAAGCAAAATTTTGAGGCCATTGCAATAGCTTCATTTTTTTGAAAATTCGCTAAAAAAACAGAAATAAATTTGTTCAAGAATCTGTGAAATTTAATTTTTTTCAGGATAAGCAGCGTTTGAAACTGCGACGATAATACCTCCTGCTCAGGTAGAAGTGCCCACGAGTCCGTAGTTGTCTCGCAAACGTCCAAATGTTACAAACTCTATGAATAGAGAAAGTCGGAAGGAACGGCGGGCGCCATAACAAATGAACCCAGCAGGCGAGGGAAGCCAAATGGCGGTAAAACCGCATTAAATCCTAATGAATTCGGCACGAGGTGGCAAAGCGGGAAGCCCAAATGAATGTCTTTAACAAAGGGCATAAATAGTTAACCAAGGGAAGAGTGTCTCCGAACAAAAACTTGGCGCAATTCAACTTCACTTTGCAATATGAAAGGGTTTTCCGGACGATTGCCTTTTTCCTTTCCACTTTATGCGGAAGGTTATAATTCTGTTATGTAGGTAAAATGTGATCAAGAGGGAAGGTACGTCTACCGTAAATACGGTAGAAATTGCTCCAGGAGTTGGTAGCCTGTTTCCATCGCAGTTTTTTACGTGGGACGGGAGGTGTATTCTTTAATAGGTCCCAGAAGGGGCTTCTCCCTTTCTCTACCAAGGCCTTTTCTGTTAAGTTTTATTGTTTCACTTCTTCAAATTATGACTGTCGCTTTACTTTTGCAGAGCGTTTCGAAGCGCTCGGTTTGCGGTGGGAGACTCGTCGGGGGTCTGCGGGCCTCTTATATCAACTTCTCACTCCTCTTTTCCTTTTACTTTCCAATTACGAGGCAGAAGAAGGAGTTCGGGGGAGGTTTATGGATTACAATTAAAGACGAAGTTGGGGAAATTATGCTGGATTCAGGACTGGATGGGAGGAATTACTGTAGATCAGACACGGATAATTACTCGGTTATTTGCTGTAACGACTCGTAATATTCATTCATCGACCATCCGTTAGGTCTCTCGAGCTCAAGGAACAAACTTATTAACAGAATGAGTTGCACCACATTTATTTTGTTTTTTGTTTATTATTGTTACGGGGAAAATCCCAGAAACATGACCTACCCAAGCTAGTTCAGCGGCGAGAACAAGGCAGCAACAACAACCAACAACAACAACAATTAGGGACGGCACGATACGATCGACGATACTCGATTCGATACGATATTTCTCAGGAAGTATCAATACTCGATATCTTTTCGATACCAATATTATTAGATATCGATACTTCGATAATATCGGCTCAAAGTACCTATACTATCGATACTTTAAATTAACCCACAAATGATTTAGCAAACCAAATAAAAACTCCATTAATCTAGAATTATAAATATTAACGTTATAAATATATTAATAAAAGTCAATAATTTAAAATGTAGGTAGCTAAAGTCAGTGGTAATTTAAAATATTATAAAAGTCAATAATTTAAATTTTAATAAAAATGAATGATCATTTCATTTTATATTTATTCCAATTCTTATTCCCAAGAATTATCCGTTTAATTAAATGATTTTTTCATTCACTGCAAATAGAAAGGATCAAGTAATGAATCAGTTACATTACAAATTGATAATATTTATTATCGAATCATGAAAACAAAAATTTGGCGTAAAGTGAATTTTGACTTGAATTTAAAAAAAAGTAAATCATAAAAATTTTGACGTGACAACGTCTTATAAATTGGTTTGCCGGGTGACACTTCAAGAAACTGCGTTACGCTCCGCTCACGTTATGCGCTCACAATGAGAGCGAGTGAGAGGCACGCGTCCCTTCCACTCGAGCACAGTTAGCCCGCCTAAGAGCGAGAGAGACAGAGCGAGAGAGATAGGCATACACACCGGTTCATGTCTTGCGCTTCTATTTAGGCGCCTGCATACAATTTTACACGTTGCCAGTTAATTGTAAAACGATTGTGTAGTGATAATGTGAAGGTAGTTTCGTCCATCGCAACAATTCAAACAGCAAAGGTAAATAATTTCAGACTGATAATATAACATGATGAAATAAATGACGTTTATTTCGTTTCTCAACCAATAATAATTTGTTTAAATTTTGAATTTTAATTTCACGTAATAATGTGAAAACGATCAAATAGGAACAAATAATTAAAATAAACAAAGTGTTTATTTTAAAGCCACCTGTAATTCAATAATAAGACTTTCAATATTATGAAGAGCACAGTTCTCTTATTATTGAATTACAGGTGGCTTTAAAATAAACACTTTGTTTATTTTAATTATTTGTTCCTATTTGATCCACTCAAAGTCGTTGTCACGTAATAAAACTTTCGCCCGTATACCGACTTTACAGGCAACCAATTTTTTTGTGAACCGGAAAGTAAAACAATGGTCACAAGAAACTCGAACTGTTCAAGAAACCCATAGAAATGAAAACCCATGGACCTAGTATCCTAGGTCCATGTGAAAACCGCAAAAAACGCTGAAAACTATTACACAATGGTTTATTATTTTTCTGTATTGATCACTCGTCTGCAAAGCCACCAACATTGAGAAAAACATCGATCGCATTTCGGTCAGATAACATTTTAACGGAGATTAGGCCTCTTTTGCGATTCACACTCGTGTTTCTGATTTATCGTAAGCCCGACCCTTAAATTCTCGTAGCGAGTGAACGGTTTGTCCTACAGAGCTCCGCGTGGTCTCAAAACATTCTAAAAATTCTATAGAATCCTAATTTGAAGGAAAAACAATAATACCTTTACATAAAGATTTTTAGAGTTAGGGCGTTTTCAAAATTTCAAAATTTATCTTTGAACCCTTAGAAGTGACCTACCTCAACCAAAATCTTCGGGACACAACTAGACCCCAAATAGAGCCTACATACCAAATTTCATCAAAATCGGTCAATGCTAAGTGGGGAAAATGCCGCGGACGGCGGACGAACGGCCAAATTTGTTTTAGATTTTTGGATTCTACGTACCTTGAAACGTAAACGAACAAATTTTGAGGGGGTGTTACAAAAAATTTTTCTTGGTCGATTCCGAAGGTTCATTATTTATACAGGGTGTCCCAGAAGTTATGGTCCACCCTTCGGCATTTCCATATTTAATTACGTAAAAAAATTGGCCCAACGCCATTTTTCATTTTTTTTTTTTTTTTTTGTAAAAAATTCGGGATAAATATTTTTGCGCAATTGACACTAACTTTGTTTTTTTCACATGGGAACCCCCCAATTTTAATTGCAGATTCAGATTCTACTTCAAATTTCATGAGAAGTTCATACCCGAACCGATTTTTTTCATTGCATGCAACTGGTACTTTTTGCGTGCAAAGTGACCAGGGTGCGCAAAAGTGCATTTTTTTCAAACCCCAAGTGTGGCACATGTTTTTTCATTATTTTTGACGCTGAATCGCGTGGTGAGGTCCGTTCTTCGATTTCATCGTTATTTTTCCAAATTTAGAAGGAACAATTATGTTTTTGGACTTTATTTTCCCTCCCCCTTCCGCAACAGGGGCTGGGGACCGGCTATGACGGGATTAAAAATAAATTCCTCACATCTAAATTTTAAAAAATGTTAGAAAAGTAGGAAAATGTTGGAATGTTGGAAAATGTTGGTTAAGTAGGTACATACCTAATTCAATGTGAAAAAATAAAATAAAAAAGCTTCTTATCTAAAAACCTGAGAAAAATTTAAAAGTTACCAAAGCTCAAAAAAAAAAAAATAATAATGAATGTATTATCATTCTTCACCTTGGTTTGGGGGTCGGCACCCGACTGGTCAAAGACCGTCTACTCCGATGTTTATCACTGGTGTTGACATCGATCTTTATGAGCTTGTGGAACATGTCAATTACGGATGAGTGAAAAATAAGATCAACCTGTTCTTGCTCATGTTAGTTCAATTTTCAAATAGTTCCTTCCTGTGACTGTCCACAATGCCTCGCCCCTTATTTATTCAATTCAAGAAATGGTGGAGATGATTCGGCTCTATCATGAGAACGGGTGTAGTGGTCGGAAGGTTGAGATGAGAAGCTTTTTGATTTTTTTTCTGACATTAAGTAGGTAAGTACCTACCTATTTTCCAATATTTTTTTTTTAGTAAGTTTAGAAGTGAGGATTTTATTTTAAATCCCGCCGGTCCCCAGCCCGTGTTGCGGGAGGGGGATGGAAAATAAAGTCCAAAACATAATTTTTCCTTCTAAATTTGGAAAAATAACGAAGAAAGGACCTCACCATGCGTCAAAAATAATGAAAAAACATGTGCCACACTTGAGGTAAAAAAAAGCACTTTCGCTTACCCTGGTCACTTTGCACGCAAAAAGTCGGAGACGGTAGGAGTTGGGGGCGAGAGGAGTCAGAGGCGGAAGGAGTCGGAGGCGGGAGGAATCGGAGGAGGGAGGAGTTGGGGGCAGGAGGAGTCGGAGACAGGAAGAGTTTGGGGCGGGAGGATTCGGAGACGGGAGCAGTCGGAGATGGGAGGAGTTTGGGGCTGGAAGAATTGGGGCGGGAAGAGTCGGAGAAGGGAGGAATCGGAGACGGGAGGAGTTGGTGGAGGGAGGTGTCGGTGGCGGGACGAGTCGGAGGAATCATGTTTGCCTGCTTTTAGTAGGCTTTTCAGCTAGTTGAAAATAATAAACCGAAACACGTTTTCGTAACTGTTGAAGATAATATCTCCTCGCTATGATTCACAGAAGGTGAATCACAGCTGGAAATTGTCAGCAAGCAGGGCTGCTAAATGTGTTGAGGGATGATGAGATGAGAACAATAAGCAGATTTATGTTAATGATAATTAAGGAAGGAAGGAGGGAAACAACGTAAGTCGGTAGCGAGAAATTTATTTTCTCAGTTGGCTCTCGGACAGCGTTAGTCCTTGTTTGTTCAGGAAGAGATTTAATTGGAGGACGAGCAAAGTCCCTGCGAGTGAGAGGAGAAAAGCAAAGTTGCTGAAGAGGGAAGCGTCATAAATTTGTACAATCGCATTTCAAATCATAAATAAGGGTCTCAGGGAGGTTTAGACGACGGAATTAGGCACATGTTAATATGGGCCGAGTGTTTGCGAGGTTCGCCGGGGAGGCCCAGTGCGGTTTCCGAAGGCCCTCACGGTTATGGATAAAGACCGAGAAACCCGAGGGTGAGGTCTGGCAGGAGGGATCCTTAGGCAGCACTGTTTGATCTAAACCTCGAAAACCCATTCCCTTAACGCCAAGGTCTTAATCCAAACCATAAATGTCGCATTAATTTATAGTTGGGACAAATCGGAAAGGCAAACTGTTCCGAACGAACGGGGAGAGGCTAATTCAGAGAGCGGGAGGGGCTTAGCCTCGGTTCCGGGGGGGCCTCTCTATCTTGCGCTTCTGTTGACCAAGATGTCCCTCCAGCGCTCCCCTCCTCCCCGGGGAGTTACGGCCTACGTCCTCAGTTTGCGTTATAATCCTGAATTTACCGAGACCTTAGATTACCGTATCTCCCCCCTCCAGCCCCTCCCCCCCCTCCACACCGCTTTATGACAATCCGGTGTCAACTGAGGCCCAACAGTGCGACTTCCAAATGAGTTTCACCAAACTTTGAACGTGATTTGCTGCAGTAGTTTCGCCAATATTAAATCGCACCTTGAGAACAGCAGAGTAACAAGTCCAAAATATTGTGGCGATGGGCACCTAGAAACCACTTCGTTACGTAGTTTAAAATACATGTTTACCAGTGGTTAAATAAATGTTCACTTTGATTCTTGCAAGCGACCAACGTGACGAATTATTTCGCTGTCTTAATTATACGGTCATAATAATATACAAATTTTAAGTAAAACTTACAGGCAGATAGATCTCGACGAGCTCTACAATAGTATCGTTACAAGCCTAGTGTCAATCGTTACCGCTTGGGAGCGGTAGTTACACTAGGATATCAGTGTGATAACACCACAAAATAACGGATAGGGATGGCGACGATATACAGGGTGTAAGCCTAACTGATCTGCCATACGGTACCAGTCGATTCTATAACTAATTTGCAACAAAAATGTCTCCTAGCAATTTCTTTTTAAATCCTTCGTTTTCGAGTTTTTTAACTTCAAACTTTTTTTCCGTGATTTTGACCTTATGTCATTAATTCGGTCATAACTCCTTTAATTTGCTGTGTAAATTACGATTTAAGGATACCGTTTGAAAGGGCATTAAATTTCCTATCGGATAGATGCCTTAACGTTTTTTTTTTTTTTTTTGAGTCAAGGTTTAAGACATGAAAACGTCCTCTAAAAAGAGAATTTTACGTAATTTTGGAAACCACGAATTTTTTCAATCTCAAATTGAACTACGAGAACCCATACTTTTTCAAGATGCAAGAACAGTGAAAACTGCGTCAGAATCTCAGCTTTTCAATGGTACAATCAAAACCTATTCTACAACCAAATTTAGGGGAGAATTTTGTGTTTGAACGCGGAAAAACGTGCATTTTGGTTTATTATTTTCAATAATGAACCTTTGGAATCGACCAAGAAAAAAAAATTTTTAACACCCCCCTCAAAATTTGATGGTTTACGTTTCAAGGTACGTAGAATCCAAAAATCGAATAAAAATTTGGCCGTCCGTCCGCCGTCCGCCGTACGCCGTATGCGGCACTTTTGCCACTTAGCATTGACCGATATTGATGAAATTTGGTATGTAGGCTCCATTTGGGGTCTAGTTGTGCTCCGAAGATTTTGGTTGATGTAGGTCACTTCTAAGGGTTCCAAAATCAATTTTGAAATTTTGAAAACGCCCTAACTCAAAAAATTTTGATATAAATATATTGTTTTTATTATAAGTTAGGTAGTCCCTAACTAACCTCCAAATTTGAGCAAAATCGGTTCATTAGAAACCGAGAAACCGAGGTTCCAGGAAATTCACGTTTGCGCATGCGCACTCGCTCCTATTGGTCCGAAGGTGCTGAAATTTATAGGGGACCGTCTAGGACCTAACCCGCACAATCCCTGAAAATTTCATCAAAATCGGACTACAGGTTAGTATAGTTTTGCCCGGGACAAGGATTGACCACAGACAGACCGACAGACCGACAGACCGACAGACAGACAGACAGACAGACAGACAGACACGGAACCAAAATTGTTCGGGAAGCTGTAAAACGCAAAATGCAAGTGGAAATTTTGATTTTGGAGGACATTTTTTTTTTCACTTCTTTCATTAACCTTCCGGTACACGCATAGGCGGCACCTGTGCCGCCTCAACCTTAGTTTTCGTATTTACGCGTGCATTCTTGATTCCCGGACGGCGGGATCTACTGCTATTTGTTAGTTACCATATTTATCCAGAGATCACGCTGGTTTCACCTTGCCGAGTCAAACGTCGCGCCAGTGTTATCAGTTGCAATCTGGCTAGTGCGCAGTAGAATACGAAGCTCTAAGGAAAAGTTCTTGAATAAAAAAATTGAATGGCTTTTTTTACTTGCTCCCTCCTCCCTCCCTGGGAGCGCTAATGAATACAGAACCCATCTGTACTGCGATAATTTGGTTGAGAAAACAATCATGTCGATTTCATTGGAAAAAGTTGGCTGTTTATGATTTTAGGTAGGTACCTATTTATTTGGTTTATGAGCATACAAACTATAAAATTATAGTAAGTTTGATTCAGGTGGTTTACCTAGCATATTGACACAGCTGTTAACAACCTTTCAATAATGACTATGGGCAGTTAAAACTTCATTTTCATGGGCGGCATGGGTGCCGCCACGCGGTGTGAATTGAAAAGCGAAATGGCGCGGGTACCGGAAGGTTAACAATTTATATTTGGAAAAAATACTTCACCGCTACAATTGATGGTATTGTACATAAATATTTACATCACAGTATTGTATCAGCACTTTCAGCACTCAGCAGTCATGTCCATCTGGCTGCTTGGTATCAGGGTCCGAGATCCGACCTCGGACATTGAGGTGAGGGACAAGGTTGAATCACCTTATCCCACAAATGATGGAGGGAGGATTGTGCCTCTTCTGGCTATGCCATCAGTCGACACTTCTCCTCCCCATGGGGTTCGAGTTCAGTTCCAAGTCCCACGGAGCCCACTTGCTCGAGCCGTGGCACGCCGTCGTGTGGCCGTAGCCCTGAATTTAGACCAGATGGATGATCCTCCTGTTAGGACTCGGGTGGTCATCCACTCCAGGATAAACAGTGGGTAACCAGCCCGAATGAGATCCTTCGCTGACTTGCCATGCCATATCCCTCTCCAGGTGATCGTTGCTCCAATCACCTTTAGTTGGTTTCGCTGAATGTTTGCAAGTGCTGCTGCAGCATCTAGTAATGCGTCAACTTCATATTTTCGAATTTTGGATGCATTGATGTCTGCGAGTGATCTCTGGCCGGAGCCAGAGACCTGAGACATCAATAATGAAAGCTCCTCTTGGTGTTACCAGGTCCACTCTTGGACGATAACCAGGTTAAAGTGAGGCTCTAGCCATACTGGCCATCCTTTAAGGAAAGCGTAGCCTTCTATTAGGTTCAGGGCAGAATTGTGACGGGCACATCTGGGTCTTACCACGGCTGAGCGAATCTGGAGCACATGCGAGGCTGTTTCAGGTGTTTGACATCCCATTCGGCATAGATGGCTGTTGCTGGTACGCCTGCCTCTTGTCCTCCTCACTCCTGTTGGTAGAGAACCAGAATGGTGTTTCACCATACCCAACGACCTCCATCCCCATAGTTTCGCTGAAGGGTTCCTGATCCATGCCGTGCTAGCTCCGTTATCACGTGATTTTATCAATTCAGCTCAGTCTTTACTTTGATGGAGACGTTGTGCCCTGACAATTCGACGGTCTAGTCTTGATGCCCCATTTTGTTGTTGGAGACTAGTTCCTCCTTCAAAAAGTTGTGTGTTTGCTGCCCCTACCCTATTAGCTCTTATGGCTGGTATTTAACTGAGTAGTTCCGTGACTCCAAGGCCACCATCACCCACTGGTCCATGGATGTAGGCATTACCAGAGTCAAATGGCAGGCGCAACCATTTTCTCACATATCTCCTTACAGATATATCCATCTGTTTTAGAGTTAAGAGCGTGGTACTTCCCAGCACTAGTTGGTGAGTTAGTGAGGGTATGCCGTGGTCTCGCAACTTTACTAATCTCTGCAGAGGCTTCAGTGGTGCCCTGTCAATTTTCTCAAGGATTGTTGTCATTTTCATTGGCATGTTACGACATATACCCTGGGTACCAAAGGATACTCCCAGGTATATCCATCGAACATTGTGTGGTGCTGCCCTCAGGCACTGGCCATCAACATCAATGGAAGGCCTTTCAGCTGGGACCACGAGTCGACGCCCTCTTGGCATCAAAGGCAGATAGATGGATTTTCTGAGGTTGAGATTCAGTCCCACCGACTTCAAGGCATTATTGAATGCTACAATCTGAGCCACTATCCCAGCTCTAGATGTGGCAATCAGTACAACATCATCCGCAAAAGCCAGGGAAGACCAACGCTGCCCTGCATGGATGTATCCAACCCTATTAGGGAGTGCTAGCAGGACGTGATCCATAACTGCATTGAAGAGGGTTGAGGACAGGGGGTCACCCTGTCTAATGCCCCTTGCATTATACATCCATGGGCCTGCCCCAATTCGTGTAGACCCATTTTGGTAGATTGATTCAATATACTGTACCAGCTGTTTGGGCCACTGTCTCCCCTTCATGATGTTCATTATAGCAAAATGAGATACTCTATCAAATGCTTTCTCAACATCGAGAACTGCAATGTGAAGCTCTCTTTTTTTCCTGTTAGCTTCAACCAACAATTTATTGAGTGCCAATACATTCAGTGCTAGTCCATCAACGCCCCTGCGGAGACCTTTTTGTTGCTCAACATGAGTAACCGAGGATTCCAAACGCTTTCCAATGATCTTGTGAAATTGGCGTACTACTACTGATGGGACTGTGATTGGGGTGTAGTCTGCCTCTGTTTCTGGCATGTTTTTCTTTGGAATCATAGTAGTTCGAGCTTGTAAGAGGGTAGACGGCATAGATCCCCGGCGCAAAATCGTGTTGAAAAACAACTTCCTAAGGCTATGGGGAACCATCCTCCAAACCTCTGCCAGTAGTCCATCAGGACCACAGGCAGTCCTGGTTGGTTCCGATACCCGGATTTCGTCCTCCGTTATTGGCATCCATATGTGGTCCATCAGCTGATCTTGGGGATGACGGACTTCCTCTGCTGTCCATTCGCTGGA
Organism: Apolygus lucorum; assembly: GCA_009739505.2. Lineage (NCBI taxonomy): Eukaryota > Metazoa > Arthropoda > Insecta > Hemiptera > Miridae > Apolygus > Apolygus lucorum. The sequence continues at coordinate 11,651,105 of CM019168.2, read as the reverse complement.
TGGAGCTGACCACTGTCTTGCCCAGTATTGCCTCAATTGCTGGCCTGTGTGACGCATTTGGGCTCTTCCATTACCAAGGATGTCCTCCGCTATTGCAGCTCTATCAGAATCCCATAACCTCCTAAACCTTGAGAATTTATCTCTCCTCGTTTCTTGTGTGGTATCATTGTTGATTATATGGTCCCTGGGTGGTCGTGGGGTTATACCAATGATATGGGATATCCACAGAAGAAGGTCATTTTGGGGGTCAAGATCCTGGACCACTGCTCTTGCACCATTTATCAACAATTGGTGGCCTTCATCCTGTTCTGATGCACGCTGAGCTATGGGAATCCCTGCAAGAATAGCTTCATCAAGCTGTTGATGGGAGATCTCGTAGCTTCCATCTAGTTCTTCTGTCGTTCTTTGGGGTGTTTGTGTAGCATCTAGGCGTACCTGCTCTAATACATTCTGATAGTGAGGCCTTGCTCGTACCGCTTCTACAGATTTATGTGTTCTACCAACCATTTTGGAGGCAAGAGCTCTATTCATTTGGGCACCCGGTATGGTACCTTCTAATTCAAGTTCAACAGTTGCCATGATGGTCATTTCTTCATGTGACCAGTATTTGCATCGTTTTGGGCCAATTTCGTCAAAAGCATACTCCTCAGGATGAGCTGATCTAGTATGTTTTGACAGCCCTATACGTGAATGAAAAGTTCTTCCACAGTGGGTGCATTGGTGTTCCTGTGCTCTACTGGCCATAGTCGGTTATTTGTATTGCCGCCTCTTTCGCCTTGATGTACACTGTACATCGGGAATCACCTGTCACATGCTTCGCTGGTTTTTTAGCCGCCTTACAGGACATGCATTCAATTTCTGGATGTGGTTTGATGCAGGCAGCGACCTTATGTCCTTTCTCACCACAGCGTTTGCAACATTCTTCGCCAGGCTGGCATACTGTGCAATCTTGCGAGCGATGACCCACTCTGGTGCATCTGTAGCATCTTAGAACTGGTACATATGGTGTTACTGGGCATCTACACCACCCTACGTACAGCTTAGGGTCTTTCATGATTGATTTGTAGAGCTCAGTCTCGACCTCTACTTCCCAACTTACAGGACGCCCCTCACCACGTCTTACTATCCTCTTCGGGTTAAAATTGGCCTTGAATCGATCAAGGTTAACATTGGGGAAATTTTGTTCCCGGACTGCCGCTTGGAGTTGTTCAGCGTTCAATGAAACCTCCCTGATACCCGAAATAATTAGAGTAGGTCTTTTCTTGGGCATTAGCTCCATTTTTAGGCCAGCGCCCCCTGCGCCCGTATCTGCCATTATTTTTCTGGCTTTTTGGATGTTAGCAGCCTCGAGTATAACTCTTTTGTTCCTCCCCTTTCTAAGATTGACCAGCTGCCATCCCTTAGATTTGGGATCAACCTTCTCAGCTAATGCTTTTTCGACATCTTCTGCCGACTCCAATGTAGTGTTGTCGTCAGTTGGCTGAACGACAACAAAGTGTCTAGGCTGTGGCTTCGTCTTTGCAGCTGAGGCATAGGTTCGTGGCTGAGGCTGAGGCGTTTTTGATCTCTGGGTATCAGGTAGGCCTCTTGATGCTGCTGAAGTTGATGCTTCAGTGGCGTTCGTGGTTGGTTGAGTTGCATTCAGAGCACCAGTCTGAATTGCAGCTGCAATCTGACGCAGTACTTGCGTCAGATCCTGATTTTGTTTGTCCACCACGTCGCTTCTGGACGCCTCACGGCCCTCCAGGGTCTTAATCTTCAGGTCCATGTGTACAACTCTTCTTAGAACAGCCGAAACAACCTCCCCTACTGGTTTTAATGCTTCCAGTCCTCTTTCCTGGCCCAATTTCATATCTTTGCACAACCTGAGGAAGCTGGTAGATGCTGCGTCCCACATTTCAAGGAGATCCAGAGCAGCGTCTGAATCGCCTGTGTCAACTGAGGATCTAGTAGTCCCCGCGTATTGCTCCTCTGCTTGTGATGGGATGTCATCAGCCATCCCTCCTCGCATCCTGAGTGGGGTGTGGGTCCCCCCTGGGCTGTAAGGGGGCAGAGTCTCGTCTGAAAAACACCCCTCTTCGCAGCCAACAGGCTCTTGGCACACTCTAGGTGCGCTTGGTATCAGCGTTTGAGGCGAATTCATGTAACTTGATGGTACCCACCTCGATCTATCCTTAGGTTTCGTAAGGAACCCAGGGTCTGATGGCCCAAGTTCGTCAGTTTTCATTGTCGTCGGGGAATGAATATGGCTTTTCCAGTTGGCCTGGGTCCATCCTTTTTTTTTCTCCCCTTCTTCCAATCTAACATTTTGATATTTGTCATTTGGTATCTTTCTACCAATGACATCACAAAACGCATTTGTGACCACAGCAACCGAGCGCTGGTGTTGTTCTTTTGCACCTCGGTTGCGTTCGTCTATGTACTCACGGTACACCTCAGGTGCCACCTGACTATGGTGCGTCATGCGCACGGTACTATTTTCGTCTTGTAGGTTGACTAGCTCCCTTATTACTGGCTCACGAGGCTCGTGGGGGTCCCTATCGGGAAAGTAGTCCGATACCCTCTGAGGGTAAATCACACCAGTTAGGGACTCGACGGCATATTTAGTGCCGATCCCTACAGCTCCTACAGCTGAGTGCCAGTTGTTATTGGCAATGGCATCCGCCGAAAATGCCATTATAGCGGCCTGATCCGCTGTACGGATCTCTTGAGCTGTAGTTGCCGTATGGTAGGCAATATCATGCTCCTCTGCAATTCGGTCGTCGTAATCGACTGGTGAGCCATTATTTATAGGTCCATTTGGGCCTAAGTACCTATGCCCGGGAAGATGGAATCCTCTTTTAGCCATTATTTACGAAAAGTTGATAAACCGAACAAGGAGAGAGAAAAAAAAAAAGCGTTTTTTACCTCTCGATGATATTTTCGAGGGGCCCTCGGCGGGGCCTCGCGAAGACTGCGCAGTCAGCAGAAACCGCGGTGAGTCGAACGCAGGTGAATGACCAACACCTCGTGTACTCCGGACGGCACTTAAATTGCGTAATAACGCCCTTAGAAGGGCACGACCCTTAATTTCATGCCGAAATTATGGTTCCCGGGACAAAACAGATTTGTTGAGTACCACTTTTAGTTAAAACTTAGGGAAAAAACCCGAGGTAATTCGTCAAATTAACACGGAGCGTTGGCATTAGCTGTTGACACC